>PVJL010003002.1:153134-172978 GCA_004026885.1 Lyroderma lyra | reverse complement strand
AATTTTGTTCTCCTGACTTCAGGGCTTTTTACTGCTACTTATTAATAAATGAACTATTTGAGGGATTAGGTTTTACTGTAACTTTTTTTTGCCTTATTACCAAACACAAAAATGAAAACTTCTGAGGACATTCTTTGATATGCGGAATCATATCCCTACTTAAGAAAACATAATGTGTATAAAATTGCCTTTCTGGCAGTTTCTACTTGCCTGGTAGTTCTGTCTGGGGAGTATTTTAATTGCCCAAGAGACTAAAACGTTTGTTCTCCCTGCATCTCTATAATTCACTTGCAGGATAGGGTTTGTCCAGGGTTGGTTAGGCAGCTAACAGCCTTAACAAGGCATCCCAACTTCATAAGCTCTGCTGTTGCCATTTCTCCACCTGTGAGTGACTCTTTTAGAATCACAGCTGTATTCCCTCTCTGATGTCCAGGGGTTTAGTAGCCACCTAACACACCATGAAGTCCACAGGGAAAATATTAAACTAAATGATTTCAGGGTAACCAGAGCTGAATAGCAGTTGAAGTGACATGCCCAGTTAAGTCATACACATACCTTCAGTGGTACCCTAGGGAGCAAGAAATTTGCTGTCTCTGTCTTCAGTTCTACAAAGGTAGAAATGAAAGGGAGCAGGAACAGAAGTCAGCTTTCTATTTCTAGTACTTGATTCATGTCTGGGCCCAAGGTTTGAAGAGCAGGCAGCAGAGAAGGAAATTAAGCAGAGATGGAAATGAACAAGGCTGACGAGTGGGCCCCATTGTTGTTTGATACTTTATAATACTTGTCAAAAGGCCACTGGGAAGTTCTGATGGCTCCTAGGTAAGGCAAATATACTTCACATTAACCCTGGGAAGCCAAACAATACTTAGAAGAGGTTATGTTAGAAAAACTCTACTACTAGAAGTATAATCAGTAACTGCAATCTCAATGTCACTCACAGTCATTCTGTATTTGGAACTGTGTAAGATGATTAATAATAAAACTTAACAGACCCGTCTGTATGGTACATTTTTACCCATGCTCTCTATGTAGCTGCAAACTGCATCTATTGAAGCCTATAAATTACAAATTTAATTAAACCCTGGGTAAGAGATTAAGTTTTGACTCACATACCCTATAAGCAAATTCCAGATAATAAAAATAGCCTCTGTTTATTGAGCATCTAATTGTCAGACAATTAAAAAGGTATTACATGTTTGTAGCTCATTATTCGCAAGGACTCTGCAAGTTTGGTATTATCAATAGCATAAAACTGAGGCTCAGGGGCCTAAGTAAAATTGTACACAGTGACTATGATGGCAAGTGGTTGAGTCAAGGATAGAACCCAGATGTGGCTGGCCCCCAAACCTACCTACCTTTCAACCACATGCAATAGCATTTCGGTATATTATTCTATACCAGTCACTCATCTTTGCAAGGCCACCTCACGTCCCACTGTTCCCATGAAACCTTCTTTGAGTGTTTGCTATTTTCTAGAAAAACCATGGGCCTCAGAGTAATACAGACCTGGTTTGAGTACACCAGCTCTGCCACGTGATCATTTGGCATTGGCTGATTCATTCACCCTCTCTAAACCTCACTTCCTTTATTGTGAACTAGGGATAATAATAACACCGTGTCATGGGACTTTTCAGAGGATAAAAGGAGAGGCCCCCAAAACACGCTTATGGTGTCTGGTGCATGCTAGTGGCTCTTTCCTGAGAATTTTCTCTGGGCCAGACACTGTGGTAAGTGCTTTCCATTCATTCTTTCATTTCATTCTCATGACCACCCTGTGATATGGTCAGTAGCCTCAGTAGATAGGGCAGTGAGGCTTACAATGTTGGATGACTGGACCAACATCACACCAGTAAGTGACAGAGCCACTGAGTGTTCTGAATCCAGAACCCTCATGCCTCACCACTGCAGGGAGATCTTCAGACCCAAGAGAGAAACATAAGATCAATTTAGTGGATCATGACCAGCATTTTTTAATAAAATAGAAGAAAAGCATATAATGAAATAGAAATATCGTAGGCCCCACAGAGTAAAGGTAAATATTCTGTGAAAAGTTTGGTTTAGTTGTGTGTGCCTGTGTGCTGGGTCTTGCTGTAGAGTTTGTTTATTTCTGTAGGTTATGAAAAACAAAATCACATGTATTGCATTATGCTCTCTCTAAATAATAGGTTCTCAGTAATGGATCATTCTCTTCCCTTTCCAAGTAACATGTCACACTGTTTTATCCTTAAGGGCAAGGATAATGTTATTGTTGCTATCACTGTTGTTTTAGATTCACTTGGTCATGTGTAGTTTGATAACTTCTTGTTAATCCATTGTAATATTCAGTGACAGTGACTTTAACTCATTCATTTATTTATATATTCATTTATTTAACAAGTATCTATCAACTGCTAATTATGTTCCAGGTATTATACTAGGAACAGGGGATTCAATGGTGAAAAACAAAAAACAAAAAACAAAGAACAAAAAAACAAAAACAAAATGCAGTTCCTGCCCTGAAAGAGTTTATAATCCAATGGGAAAACCAGATATCAAACACATAGTAAAAATTAAAGCAGTAAGTTCTCCATCATCATATGTTAAGGATTCTGTAGTACATTGTAACCTAGTGTGTAAGGTAAAAAGAAAAGGACATGACAATCAAATGTACCAAATAAAAAAGATTTGAACCCATTCAGGAGTAATATAGAAAGCTTCATGGAGAAAAAAAAAGCATTTAAACCTTATAAAAGTTTTAGACTTTAATCTCAGATGTTTTTACTCTTATGCAAAGATCATTGAAGAATATTATTTTATTTGATTGCATAGTAAGCAGCGCAAGAAGAACAAAAATCAAAGATAAGCCATGTTTATTTAGGCTAAGGAAGCCAGTTTAATCTTTATCAGTGGGTCTCAGTATTGCTGTTCCTCCTCTTCCCTTACATACAAATCTCCCCCTCCTTTTTTTCTAGGATGTTGGAATGATGTACGATGAAGGTTCTCAAGTACTATTAAGATTGAAGTAATTCCCTATATAATATACCAGAAATAGATTTTAAAATGTCAGTTTTATATGCTGTGATGCAAATTCAAATTTTCTATGCAGTGGTTTAGGTAGTAGCATGACTAAGTTGAAGGGCCAGTTAGCTAAAATACCTCTTGTATATTTCATAAACTGAAATATTAATCAAGAAGAAAATCAAAAGGAGAGCAGTTTAGGGATTCTCATGACCCCTTATAATAGGCTCATTTCTGTGAGTCCAATTTTAGACCAAAAGTTACAATGGAAAAGAACACGACAAGGGCAATAAGAATGACAAAAGGAACAGAAAAAGGAATGGATGCAAAATCAAATGGTTAGCATCAAAATACCCCATCTCCATAAAACAGTGTTTATTATAGCCATCCCCGTTAAGAGCATCACCAGCTGAGCTACTAGGCTGTACTTATAAACAAATGGCAGCTTGCAGGTATTGCAGCGTATCACTCACTGTTTACTGCCAGTTTGAAAGAAATCTTTAGTTTGCATTTTAGAGCATTCTAGTTTGAAATAACGTTTCCATCTCATCTGAGAGTCAAGTTCCCCAGGAGAACTACAGGATCTCTGCTTCTCCCCCTCTTTTTTAAAAGACCTTCTCAGTGTGGCTGAGAATGCCTTACCCCCAGAAATCAGCTGGTATGCTAAAGGAAAAGTCCTTCTAGTCCACACTGAAAGTGTCGTAACGAAGTGAGACTACAGCAGTCCTCACATTTCTTGGAATTTGGGATGTGGAAAGAAACAGTGCAGAGCATGGAAAATTCCATCTGAGGCTAAAAGACAAGCCTGTACTAATATCAAGTTTCTTTATAATATCAGTAACAATACCCTAATTCCAACATGTAAGCGACGAGGGAAACTTGATTGGCTCACGTAACCCCAAACTCAAAATCAGGAATATCTGGATCAGATATTCAAATAAGGTATTTTGGACTCTTTTCCTATTTGCTGCCCTGCGTTGCCCTATGTTGCTTTCTTCTTAGGCAAATTCCCCCCCCCCCCCCAATTGATGGCAAAGATGGGCACAGGCAGTGCTAAACTGCCTTCTAACTAGTTCAACAGCCTCATCCAGAGGAGTTTAGCTCCTCCTCAATAATTGTAGCATCAGTTTGAGAGTTGGTCTCAGCTCTGTGCCCAGCCATGGGTGTGGATGATTCTTCCAAGGAAAAATGAGATTCTGTTATCAGGAGCAGAAGAGATGGAATTGGGGCAAGTGAAAATCAACAAAATGAGTTAACAACTATGCCCTTTGGGTGATGCTTTTGATCATCAACTAAAAGCTGAAATTTCATAATCAGATAGCCCTTCCCTCTCCTCATAAGCTATGATTTTTCCTCAGGAAAATGTCAAAGACATTATGATACACTAGGGCGTCTGACTGTGATGCCACCTGGACGTGTAGACAGAGTACCAGTAGAAATGACAAGGTCTTCCTGTGAGTTTGGTGACATGGTGTCCTTTAACACCCATGCTAAGTCAAGCAGCAGGCTTCTCTAGCGCCTAGGTAAAGAAAGGGTGTGTCAGCGGGTTCCCTGACCGGGGTCCATAGCCTCAGGTGGGGCCTCCTGCTCTCTTTTCTTGGAGGAGTGCCTTCATATTTCTGACTTCTTTCATGTTTCTTCCCGTTTTGCTGACCACATGGGAACCACTATTACTTAAATTAGTGAGTCCCAACTGCTTTAAAAATGAGAACTCTTCGTTAACATAAGAGTTTATAAAAATCTCATGATAGTAAGTAGTCAGATATCTTATGTATATTAGTATATTGACTAAGAAAATATATACTACCCAATAAATTTAAATAAAATTAATATTAGAAAAATTGGTATATTAACAGTGCCTGTTTACTGTAAAAAATTAATACTACATATATGTGTAGAAGATACATTATTTATTCAATCTATGTAGGAATGTGTAGATTTCTTATAATAGGGTGAAAAAATTGGGGACTGGTAGCTTAAGATGATTCTTTTTGTAACTTCAGTGCTTGTTTTAATTCAAAAGGTCCAGGTCTCCAAACATAAGGTCAGGCCTCCCCTATCCCTCTGTTTTAACATTTCTTTTAAATAACTAGCTCAAACTCTAAATTCAGTAGAAAGAGAACTGGCCTCAGCCAAGAGAGTTGACATAAAACTCACTACAAGGATGGTGAGTTCACACAGACTCCAAACACTGAAAATGAAATGACTGGCTCAAGACGTACACTCCAAGTCGAAAGCATTTGCCAAAAGGGAAGGGTCAGAAGTGTCGATGTAAGACCTGTCTTACAAAGAATAACGATGAATCTTATCAGAGGCATAACATTTCCCTTTCAATCAGGATTCAAAGTGAGCAAAGAGACATTTATCCAAAAAGGGAAAAATTTGTTCAAAAAGTAGAACTGTATGACACGAAGATCATTTTTAAGGTTGCAATTCAGCAGTGGAGCTGACAACTGCATCTGGAGTTCATTACGTGCGTGCTGTGTTCCACGCATCCCTGCCATGCTCTGCTGGGTTCCCCATCTCCCGCCTGCATCCTCCCTCCAACCTCACAGATGAAGCGCAGGGCAGGTGGGTGAACTCAGACAGAACAGACTCAAGATTATAACACTAGGCCTCCTCTTTTAAGAGGAAAACAGTAAATAGTTGTTTTGGGTTTTTGTTTGTTTGTTTTTTAGTTAATGGAAATTTAAATTTTGAGTTACCTCCCCAAATCATAGACATTTGTAATTGAGAAGTTCCAGTACTAACTTGTAAACAAGTGTTCAACATTTGGTAACCAGCATGTTAATGCAGGTCTTCATCCAAAATGATACATTCAGTTGAAAAGTTGTGTAAAAAAAAAAATTAAAGGGTGGGGTTAAATTGTATTTTTTTTATATGCAAACTAGTGTCCTTATGTTTAGATGATTGCGTTATTCTCAGTATAACCTCAGCCATAGGGGATGCTGATACCTAAAGTTACCGTGGTTAAAATCAGGGGCTTTAAAAGGAGACTGAGGCCAAGAAATCTTCATTCTGTCGTTTACCGTCAGTATCACCGTGGGCAAGTCACGCCACCTCTCACTAGTTTCCTTATTTATACAGTGCTATTACACATTTGTAAGATTATATTAGAGTAATTATGACATAATGTAACAACATTTAGCGAAATGAGTGGAACGTATTAACCACTAATAAATGTTGGCTCTTATTGTAGGTTATGATAAGGGACGTGACATCTTAACCATAACCTTAGTGATCTGAGACTCCTGCTCCTGCCCCGGCTAATAAGAGAACTGTGTCTTGATCTGTTCAGATTCTTCCCTTCCCCTTGCCTTACACTCTAAGAGGATTTTGCCAAACCGGTTTCTAACCTTTTTTTGTAAGAATAAGCAGAAACACATTAAACATAACCAAAGACCAGGGGAGAAATACAGAGAAGCTAAGTAGGCCTTTAAAATGAAGAGCTGAAGGGGTGGAGTAGGGGATGAAAGGCCACATGTTAGATGGGGAAAATGGTTTTTTTTGTGGGGGGGGCTCTGAAGCAGCTTTGGAGTCAAGAAACTGAGAAGGAAGTAGAAGGAGTTTTTATGTGTTTGTTTTTTTGTGAGACTTATTGGGGTGACATTGGTTAGCAAGAATTACAAAGGTTCCAGGTGTACAGTTCTATAGTGCGTTTTTAAAGGTGCTTTACTGTGGATTATAAATTGAATCTACTTTCATGATGTTTAAGAAATGAAAATAATGATTAGCTTTCAGTTGTAATTACTTTGGTTTCTGGGCTGTACTTTTTAATGGAGTATCATGTTGAGATTGGTCCATGTGGGCCCCAGAATGTGCTTGATTTATGCACCCGTGCTTCCTGAAATGTCACATGGCACTACTCTAACAGTGCTGCAATGGATTTGCCATGACATGATCACTCTTCTTCCTGGCTCCAGCGTGTATTGGGGGAACTACACACCTGAGCCTTTATCCTTCTACCTGCACTACCAAGCTCTTTCCCGCCAGCAACTCCCCATAAAATAGCATTGGCTTCATCAAAGGAACATACCATTATAGTCAGTTGCCGACACTCAGTCTGTAGTGCCACTAACCCCAGATCCCTAGACTTCGCCATATTGGGGAAAGCAGTGAGAGAAGGCAGACTATCACCACTTCTCTTCCGAAATCAGATTCCTTCTATGACAGTGAAGTGCTCAGTCACTAACACTGTGGTTTTGGTTAACTTCCACAAGATACATTTGCCACTTCTCCTTGGAAACACTTATCAAAGCTCTTCTTTATGGATTTGTTCCAGGTAAATACAGTTTTGTTTAGGACAAAACATCACCTGTTACAGAGCCTTGAGTACTACTGAACACCTTAAATTCACATATGACCAATGAGATATGGAGGAGGGGGCTCACAGGGAGAAGAGATCTCTTCCATATATTTCAGATACACAACTGAACAATCAACAGTCAATTTACGTGTTTCAAAGATGTAAATCATTCCTACCCTGACTTATCCTTCAAATAGCAGATTCAAGATTGGTGGTTATTACATCAACCATCTAAATCACTTTAGTATAATCAATTAACCTCATCACATTTATATATTCAAACAGTTTCCACCAACAGACAATAACATCACCAACACAATTGGTTTTCAATTATGAGCCTCACTAATGGCCTTCTGAAACATTCGAAGGGGAGTTTTGGAAAGTTTCCTTTGTTTTCTCAGGGCTATATTCATTTTCTATACAGTAGCAAAATGACTTGTTGTTATAACATAAAAAGGCATGGGGATTTTGTCTTCCCAAATAAGTGTGCAAGTCAAACCCTGTTCAACACAGGGAACTTCAAGTACCCAGTCTATTTTCCAAACAAATAAGGAGATCTATAAGAAGACTCCTAACACCAAGGATTTTGTTGTATTTGTTGTAAATAACTTAATGGATAATCATAAAACACATTGGCAGTAATGAAATCAACATGATCAATGATGGCTGTTCTGAGCCAGCTATAAATTTTATAGCAAAGTTTTAATGAGGTGCAAAGAAAGGGAACTTACCAGCATTTTGTCTTTCAGGGTAAAATGAAAGACAGCAGGAGAGAGACAGAGAAAGAAATCTGGGCTACCTGGTAGTAATATTTGGGAGATGAAGAGGAAAAGAGTGAGTAAAAGAGGAAGAAATATAAAAACCTAACAGAAGCCCAGTAGCTGGAGGCTCATACAGCTTTTAGCTTCAGGGCAGGAAGTTTCAGTTTGATTTTGTCCTGCAGGGAGGCCTGTGCCAATGTGACCTTGGCACACATAAGGAAGGATCACAACTTTGGCATTTGGGGTGAAATATAGAGGAGAAAAGTGAATGACAGGAGAGAAATAGACTGGGTAGAAACAGCAGATAGCAGAAATCAAGCCCGAAAGACAGTATCTGGGGCCAAGTCACGATTATTATGACATGTAGTTCTTTGACAATCCTGACCATGGGGGAAAATCTCTTTGATAATGGAAGTCTTGTGTCAACCTGATAGGGAACGCGGGCATTCCCCTTAGGGACCGTGAGAATGTATGCTGATTCGGTAAGAACCCGGACAAGCCAAAGCAGAATCTAGGCTCATTTAGAGACCCTTGGCCAAATACAAGCCCAGATGGTGGTTTTTGAAGGAAAAGAAGTGGAGAGGGCATGAATGCCCTGAGAACTGAGCCTTCATAGACACAGCGGGTAAGTGAGGGCCTTGACAGAGGAATGACACAAATAGCAGGCCTGGCACTGTCTTTGGTGAGCTAGGCAGTACAGAAGACCCTTGAACAGCACAGGTTTGAACTGCATGGGTCCATTTACATGCGGATTTTTTTTTCAATATATACTATAAATGTATTTTCTCTTTATTATGAGTTTAATAACATTTTTCTCTAGCTTACTTTATCATCAGAATGCAGTACATAATACGTATAACATATAAAATATATGTTAATGGACTGTTTATGTTATTAGTAAGACTTCCTTCCGGTCAACAGTAGGCTATTAAAGTTTGAGGGGAAGTCAGAAGTTACGTACAGATTTTGACTGCATGGTGGATTGGTGCTTCTAACCCCTATGTTGTTCAAGGGTCAAATATAATTCTCATAGCAAGAAGCACTGGTGTTAATGCAGAAAGCAACCATCCTCTGCACAGCAAGAACTTTTCCTGGCATCAAATGTTAGTGTTCAGGTTAGCTTGACCTTTGCTGTAAGACTGAGCTCTGCTGCTCATGACATCCCCACTAGCTTTTACGTTGCTTCTCATCTCTGGCTTTTGCCTTTAGTGATGGTTTTCACTTTATCATCTAAAATCTTGCCTTGTCACTTCCATTGTCTTTAAAAGAGGAGGTCACAGAAACCTCGTCTTTTCTAAAACAAAAATTTTTTTAAACCCACAAATTTATCTCTGTTACCTAAGGAGCCCTTTTTAAATTTTCCATAAACCAATGAGAAAAACTTAAAAAACCTTAAGGAAGTCCAGAGTTTCTTTTTTTTTTTTTAATTAATTATCAATAAAATAATGGAGACTAATTACCTACAAAAACAAGGATTCCAATAATATTTAACTGCAGTGTCTTGGGTAAGTCAAAAATGAGAAGTGTGTTCAAAATAGTGACACAGTTGGTTAAGGACGGGGTAAGGGGCATATAATACTAAACTATAGTTTTTCCAGAGCTCTAAAGCAAGTAACTTTTCAGTGCAGTTGAAAAGTTATTAATGTCATAAGTAAGGCAAAAGTTACTGTTATTTAGCACCTCAGAACTTTCTACTTACAAAAAATAAAAGAGGAAAAAGGGGCAAAAAAGGAAAGCAAAGACAAGAAAGAGCTAAAAAAGGAGACAGACAATTCAAGTAATTTATTGTAATGAATAGCAATCAATTTCAACAAAGACAATATCAAAAAGATATATTTGGATACAGCAAATACTTGATGTAAGAATTCTAATTTCAGAGTTTACTTGCTTGAATCTAAATTCCCATGTTTCAACATATTGTATGAAGAATACTAAATTCTTCCCTCTGAGTCAGATACCAAGCCAGCCATATTGTTTCTGGTTCAGATTTTTCTATCAGTATGTCTAGAAATGAAGAAGGAGAATCACTGGAATAGGAACTAGAAGGCTTAGGTTCTTGCTGTACTTCTTGAACTAGCTGTTAACAAATACATGGAGTTAGTTTTTTGTTACAAGTTAACCAGATGGACTTCTGAAGGGACGTCATTAAGACCAATTGCTTAACTCCAGGCCGGCTTCAGGGTGTACGACCTGTGCAGTCTCAGAAGGGTCCCACTTGCCTTAATGCTCTGCTCTCATTGTCTTGAAATCCTTAATATTTTAACCAGAGACTCCACAGTTTCACTTTACACTGGGTCCTGCAAATTATGTGGCTGATTCTACCTTAGCACTGTTTCCTTATCTGTAAAATCAGGTTTGGAAGATTGTCAGCACCATTTCAGCCCCGGAGTGCAACAATACAAACACTTTAGGATTGTCTGGCATTTAGGAAGCACAATGCCACAATGGTTCTGAGGAGATTTTTCTGGATTCCGTTTCCAGGATATATTCTCATCTTCTAAATTGGCCACTGTCCCCAGATAATAGAAACTGAAGAATTTAACACGTTGGGGGATTGAGTATCTCCTCCTCCTTTGTCCTTTCAGTGGTGGACCTCTCAGCACAGCGCCACCACCCAGCTACAGTTTGCCTCAGAACGCCACAAGCGAACCACCCCAAAATGGACAGGCTTAGAACAAGATCCATTATTACTGCTCGCGAGCGCACCGCCGGCCGGCTTCTCCTGCTGCTGTTGTTCGGGCCTGGCTGGGTGCTTCTCTGTCACAGAGAGAGAAGGAGAGGGCAGTGATTGAAGTCACTTTCGCAGTAAATCTGCCACACTCACACGATTCAGAAGTTCTACGTGCTGGAAATACTCCACCGCAACAACATAAAGTGTGTGACCCTCCGGAAATCACACAGGGTCTCTCCCTCCATCGCCTGTCTGTGTAAATGAGGGCATCCATCAGGTCACCTCTAAAGTCCCTTCTGTTCTGACATTGTCATAGTCTACGAACCTCTCTGTTCCCACTTCAACCATAGTTTTTAACCATCATCTTCTTCCTCCTCTGGACCAGGTACCCATCCTACAGGACATTTAATCATAGATGTATCGAAGTGATTGATTTGACCTACTTTGATTGATTTCAATCTATGTTCCCAGGGCCTGAAAACATAACTCCAAAAACAGGAGTTCAGAATTTTCAGGGGAAGAAGTTTAACTTCTCGGCCATGCCTACAATCCTTTTGCTATGTTGGAGAGGGCAGCAAATGGTGAATCCTCTAGGTCCAATGTCTGTGGTTCTGTGGCTCTTTTGTCTCTGTAGAGCAGAATCCTTTTTCATTCAAATGCTTGCTGCACCACCCCCACCCTCCCACCAGACTGCATCAAGCACTTGTGGCCCAAGCCAAAGTGCACTGGCACCGCTCACTGCAGGCCTTTGAGCTGGGGCCGTGTTCTCTTAAATAAATGAAGGGGACAGCATGTTCTTGCAGGAGCCTGCAAGGTCCTGTCAGCGTTATGCTTGCTGATTGACATGGCTTTTACAAGACATAACTATAAAATTTCACTCGAGGATTAACTCTGTCCAATCATTGTCCAGGCTGGACCGTTTTAACTTATCAAAGTGACTAGACAATAGTTAAAACACTTTTCCTTGTCAGGATGCACTTTTACTCTGTAAGTCAGAATACAGCTCTTCCCTATCAGTAAGCTCTCTGACAGGACTCTATATAGATCCAGATCTTGTATTTTTTTAAGGAAATCATTAAAGCACAGGAACCGTGCCTACAAAGACCTGCACCCCTGGTTTACAGGGCGGGCGAAGGCGCTGTAGAGGTGGGTTGGGCGTGCCGCACGATGCTAAGTGGGCACGTGCACTGGATGCTTTGTCGGCTGCTTCAGGGAATGGGAGCTGAATCTGTCTTGTATCATTATGTTATAAACTGCAAACTGCTTCTTATGCTGCCAGATAAGCCTTTTGTTTGTGCATTCATTTGTGTTTCACTGTGTCCAAAATAAACCTGTCTCTTCAAATTAGGAAATTGTTCTTCCACTAAGGTGGAAAAAAAAAAAGTGGTGTGATGATAGTATGTAGAGGACCGGCTGGCCTGTCTTTCACATGACGACAGGCCCATTTCCTCTTTGGTGGTTTTTGTCGGTGTCCGTGGTGGCATTAGGTTAGAGTAACATGTGGGTTGTGTGGTTGGCTCACAAAGTGGCTTTTGAAGTTCCCTGATGTTTGGTCATTGGTCACCTTGCATACCTTTCCTTCAATGGAGAGCTCTTCTCTCAGCTCTAGTGAATTGTTTCTCCAATGATTAAACAAGAAAACAGAATCTCCGAAGCTCCTGGATTAGGGCCTAGGAGGATGGATGGGTGGGGAGAGTAGGGGGTGGGGGTGGCAGTTTGGCCTAGCCTCAGTCTTACAAAAGTCATCGTTTTTTTACTTTTTGTCTATGAATTAGGTTATATATATATAAAATCATGTACTTTGTAAATTACAATTAGCTTTAAAATAGCATATGCTTTCCATATATATATATGTTATGGTATACTGAAAGTTTTAATTTTTTCAAGGGAATATTTAAAATATACTGAAAACTATGTGATTTTATTTTGACTTGTAATTATTTTTCAAATGAACCAGGAGACTGAATTTTTAGAAATTGCTGGAGCTTTTCTTAACCTCTGAGAGACCCCTCTTTAGACCAATCAGTTTTGCTTTTGTGTGCATTACTAACCTTTTCTAAAGAAAACCATCAGAGCAGCAGAGGTTCACATGTTTGGGGGTGGGGGGTGAGGGGTAGGCACCAAATCAGGTAAAATATAATCAGATGCTTAAATCCTAGAGGGGAGTTGACGTGGTTATCCATGAGTCAGAGGACAAGGCTGAGGACACGCCACCTGGATACAGGAGCTTCTGAGCTGCCTTTGGATTATTTCCTTCCGCCACTCACCTTAGTTCTCAGGGTGTGGCACCAATGTCTTGTCTTGGTACACAAGGCCCTCTACAACCTGGCCCATCACTGTTCAGCTTTTTCTCCCTCCACTCTTCCATCCAGAGCCTTTGCTTTCACCATATTCACTTAAGACTTCAAACAGTCTTAACAATGCTGTTAAATACCTCCAGGCCTTCACACGTGCTGTTCCTCCTGCCTGAACTGCCCCATCTCCCCATTCCCCATGACAACTCACTTGTCACAGAAGCTCTTGTCCTTCTTCATAAACCAGCCTATATCTTACATCTCTGGAGGTAGAAAGAACCCTGGGAATATTTCTATCAGTTAGGAAGTTAGGATCTTTTCTTTACCTGTCCCTACAACTGCCAATATTAAACTGAATGTGAGGCCGTTGGGAAGGAGACGTAAGGTGAATTACCTTGCCTAAATGCCAAGTGAAATAGGAATTCTTAGTAAACACTGCTGACAGCTCTCACCAACCTGGTCCCCAGCTTCTACCACTGTCCTTGAAGAGGCATCTGGCACTCCAGATGAATCAGATTTCCTGACTCACAGTCTATATTTAACTTCCCTTAATCTTGTCACGCCTGGAGATTTAGTACTTTTGGTTACTGCTCAGCAACTCATATTCTTCCTTGGGCCATTCAGGAAATGCTTCTCTGCCTCATTTCATCCCACATTCCCTGAATCATTCAGATTTTGCAATTTAATGATTTCAAGCACAAATGCTGGATTGCCAGAGTAAGAAAATCAGGAGAAGACTACTTAGTTCTTATACCACTGAACGCTTACCTGTTACTTTGCCTATGCTAAGGAAAGCTCTTATTTTAGACCTTTATTTTATTGAAAGATCAGCTGTGCCTGTCTAAAATTCTCACCTTGCTACCCAGACACCTTCCTTCCACCAAGATTCCAGCACTGCAGCCTTGTGACAGCACCCTACCAAAGCTCCAGGAGGGTAACTTAAACGTGCCCAGCCCGGGAAGCTGCCTGGTGACCACATCCACTGAATGAAGTTCTCTGTCCCTGGCAGCAGGTACACATTACTGAAGATGACAGAGTGAGAAGGTGCTGTGGCTTAGGGTGCAGGTTTGCACATCTTTGAATTAGACACAGTGACATTGTCTTACTCTGTCTTAAACAATCTTTGCATAATTCTATTTAAATGAATTCTTTATTAGATATTCAAAGAAAGGAAAACATTTATACTAATGTATTAGAAAGCAGTCAGGACCCAGAGAGAGCAGTTAATAACTGCCAAGAGGAGCAGCAGACATTCCCTAGAGCCTGTTCTCGGCAGAGTCCTGTGTCATCAGTGGATGCATCATGTGGTGATGGGCTCATGCTAGGCAGCCCATGTCCCTGTACTCCAGCCTGTGGGAACACAAAGCATCATCTCCTCTTGGGTTTCATGTCATCAAAGACAATGGACTCATGTCTTTCAGATCCTGCAGTGCTGTTGTTTGATCTTAGTGAGAGCAAGAGCTTCCTGTCATGGTTCTGAAGCCTTGAGGGGGTGCTGAAGTGGCCAGACCTGGTTTAAACCCAGCTCAATAACCTTGACACCTCAATGATCTTGACTGAGTGGCATAACTTTTATGTACATAGGTTTGTTAAATGAGATAAATTTCATAAAACACATTATATTTCCTGAATTGCTTAATGCATGTTAACTGTTGGTATCCTTATTGTCTATTTCCATGTCTAATAATATAGCCTGGACTAGAACTTAGATCTTGTGATGTTTTCTGAGAACAGTCCTCTGTTGTATCATACTAGGGGACTGCAAATTGTAGCTCATGTACCAAATCAAGCCCATCACCTGTTTTATAAACCAAATTTTATTGTAACACTTATATGCTCACTTGTTTATGTAAGTTGTCTATGGGTGCTTTCGTACTACAATGGCAGAATCAAGGAGCTGTGTAACAGAAATCAGATGGCCTGCAGAACCTTAAATATTTACTGTCTGACACTTCACAGAAAGTTTACCTACACCTAACGGATAAAGAATGTTCTATAATAAGATCAACATAGCAGCAGAAGGAAATTCTAAGGACAGAGATTTGACATTATGAGGACTGCAAAATTGCATAGACTTAGGAGTGAAAAGATAAACATTCAGATTCCCCCTCTGCCCTCCTCAGCTAGGTGACTTTGGGCAGATCATTGAGGCCTGGGCTTAAATGTCTTTCTCTGCAAAATGGAGTTACAAGAATACCTACATTGCATATTGGTAGTAAGGATTAAATGAAACAACTTACATTCAAGTCCTGTATCAATATTCAAGTCCTGTAAGAATCCACTCATTCATTCATTCATGCACTTATTCATCCACGTGACAGACACCATGCAAAAGACTCAGAATGAAAACCCATTCTGGCCTTATATTGTTTGTCTTCTGGCTGGGAGGACAGGCTGCTTGGAGCTCAATGTGTTTTCTAATTAATCAGACTCTTTATAGTCACTTTTTAAGATACCCAGTTTTAGTTGTGCAAGCATACACTGTCAGAAAGTCCCTGTAGTTTATAATTCTGCGGTTGGTCCAGCCTGTGTCAGAGATAATAAGTTTTACCTCTTTCACCATTTAGTTGGTTAATTGCTTTTATTCAAACAATGGATTAGCTGAGTTTTTTGAAAGAAACATATTCACAGAGTTAGACAAGTTGTCTGGTGAATGTGACACATGCAGAGATGCCCACAGGATGATTTAAGCCTTCGTGCGTCTACAAAACAAAACTCAACCAAGGAAAATGGTATGCTGTAAGAAAACCCACAGACTATATACAAATATACATCAATCTGGCACAGACTCATAAAATGCAACTAGGGAAAGAAAATATATGCCATCAGATATGTTTCTGTTGTTGTTTTTTGTTTTTCATTGAGACAACATTACTTTCTGGACAATTATGAACTACAAGCAGGCAAAAGATAAATTTGATTTAAAATGTTCACCTCTAAATCATGTTTCAGCTGAATGACAAAAGAACTAGTACTGATTTGTTTTAACTCTAGGTCAGTGTCCCATGATGCTATTATATGTCAATTTACCTAGAGTAAATGTGCAATAAGAACACATAATTCCTACAAAGTTTGTTAATAAGTTCCTCATCTCAAGTTTTCACTGCACTGTGGAAACATTAATAATGTGTTAAAGATTTATAATTCAGTATAAGATATACCGCTACCAATTTCCCTATTAAAAGGATAGTATCACTCTCTTCAAAAAAATTTAAAAAGCGCTCTCAGATGCTGGTCACTCTACAGGCGTGTCTCTCAAGTCAGTCATCTGACTGTGGTTTTTATGCCCTGTTCACAAAGGGGCATTTAGTAGGAAAGCAGTAAATGAAAACTGAATGTTGTTACCAAATTGTCAGCCATTGTACTCATATTAATAACCACTGCAGCTGTCTGAGGCTCAAATCAGTGTCTCTGAAACAAGTTAAACACTTCTAGTATTATTTAGAACTATTTCAAAAAGAATAACAAAAATTTGTGTTAAGATTTTTTTACTAGTTGGTCTTTAAAATGACAACCTCCTCAGAAACCTAAACTACCCCACCCCACCCAACCCTTTTTTGTTGAGATGCCATTATAAGATTACCTAATAAATCCTCATTTCCAATTAACTAAATATTCCAAAAGATGGTTTCATAAACACATTAATTTATGTTCATGAACTCATGTAAATTCTTATAGTTTAAAGATAGAACTTTCCCTAGGACAGGCACATTTCTCACTTACCAATACCCCAGATAGAGCAACATTACTTATGGCAGCTCACCAGGACATTTGAAGAAAATAACCATTTCCAGCAAAGACAACAATTCAGTTTGGAACCAATGAGTGTATCTCTCTGCATCTCCCGAGTGAGGAAAAAGACCAGCATCCATCCAAAGGAACTATCTAAATGCACATTAACTGCAGGACAAAACAAAAAACAAAACAAAACAAAACAAAACAAAACAAAACAAAAACAATTCCATCTTTCCATCTTGGGATTCGAGAAAACTTGTGACTTGATACAGATGAGCTGGCGATGAGTATGTCAGTCATTGTGTCAGCTGCCCCAGAGGGGCCTGACAGCCCTGCTTTTGAGCTATCCCACTTAGATGCTTCAGCTGGTCTATTGGGACTTATATAGGGGAAACTTGCTGTGCTGAGCTCCCGAAATGAGCTTCCTAATAAGTTAATAGTGGTAGGATGCAGCCCAATACCTGGGAGCAAATGAATTTATTTACCAAATAAAAAGTAATAGCTGAATATTTTATTCAAATGGCTAGTCCATTCACCCTCTGTTTCAATCTAACTCTTTAAAGTCCTAAGTAATTAAGTAGATGGATGTGCTAGTCCATTATTCCCTTTAGATTTGCACTATTGAGAAACAACAGACCTACTCCTGGGAAGTCAGAAGTCCTGGATTCTCATCTTGTTTCTGTCCTCATTATCCAGTCTACCTTATTATGGAACTAGAAGAACAAGTGAATAATTATATATATATATATAAGCATTATCTATTTATTAGATAAACATTTATTAACTCTCCACTATGTTCCAGGCGTACCTTAGCATCCCATCCTTAGAACAATGCTATGAGATAAATATTATCACTCTGCTTTTACATGTGAAGAAAATGAGCCTCAAAAAATTTATGTAACTTGTCCCAAATCATAACAACCATGATATGAAAAGTGAGATTAAAGTTTGGGGTTTTTCAGTCCAAGTCTAGGTCCACCTGCTCCTATGTCAATTCCAAACTTACACTAATACAGTAAATAATGCTAAAATGTAAGTGTCGTATATAAAGCTAGCAGGTGACTTGAATGCTTTAACTCAAGGTTTCCTAACCTTCTTGTGTGGGTGGAGCTTCTGTTTATTTCTTTGAAAACAGGAGGGATGGTGCTCACAGGGAGCTGGTCAGTAGAATAGATGAGAGGGCAATGCTGCCCCTGCATACACTGCCCGGGCTTTCATACCAGAAGAGACAGGACAGCAGTGAAGAAGACGGTGACGACAACGGGCTTGCAGGGATGCCATGGAGGCTGCCGAGCTCGCTGGCAGCTACACTTCCTTCTGTAAGGAAGAGCAGTGCTCACTTCACAGCGCATCCCCTAGAAGGAAGTGCAGGCTGTAAGAATTTCATGGAGTCTTAGTGGGAAATTTTTGAGGGGGGCATTTTCTTGGGACCCCCTTAATCTCAATATGTAGAAAAAACTCCCAATCCTTAATAAGTAATGCCAACGTGGTTACAACCTAAAACTTTTGAGTATATTCCCCGCAGGTGAGTCATAAAGGTAAAACTGAGGGTGCTTTGTGGCATGCTCGTATATTCCCTTGTTCCTATATAGTTCAACAGCTTCCCTTCTTGTTTTCTAACGAGCAATGATATTCTAGACTCATGCACAACACTGAGACCATAGAGGACTATGAGTCAAATCATTCTGTCTAATAGCATGGGTCAGTCACAGAAGCCAGCTCATGCTGAGCCCTGTGTGTGCATCAGCACAGAGGCCCCAGTCCATGCAGCAGCCAGATGACTTCTTGTTAGCAGTTGGCACAGCCTGTTGTTGGGAGGGGAGGCTGCCACGCGAATTGGCTCCTTTCCTTTATAAAATTGGTTCCACAGCCGAAGTCAGAATATATTTGGATTGCCTTCGCTCTCCAGTCATTCAGTGAAATGCTTTTTATAGTCTCCATCTTAGGGAACTTCCTTTACAACATTTATAAATGAGGAAAAAGATAATTCTGGATCATGCTCCTGTAGAGTCGAACTGGAAGGTGGCAAAATAACATCTGTTCATTCAGAAACAAATAGAATTAATGCATTTGGACTGTGAACAGCAAAGAAACGGAAGGCTTGAATCCTCTTTCCCTCACCCCTAACCCGATAGCATCTCCCTTAAACGTAAGACCACAATCTACTTTGTGCACATGAGGATTCCCTGAACATGAATTGCTTTAGTAAAATCCCCATGGTGCTGTAGGAGCCATGTGCAGGCATGTAAGAGGGAAGGAGATGTGTTTAGGTCCAGCTACGTGTGGGAGGCACTAGGAATTCTCAGTGAGGGCATCTGTCTTGATCCAATTTAGAGCCTTCAGCCTCCCCAACCCTCTGATTTTGATATCTGTTGCTCCTGACTTCACTTCCTCCTCATCTCTACTTCTCCTCTCCTCTACACATCCTTATCACCATTATCCAATCCTAAGGCTCTCTTCATTGACAACTTGGAGTTAGAGTTGTTCACTTAAAATGTGCCATGCCTACAACTCACAGTGGAAATAGAAGTTCATTGAGTAAGAACTCAGTGTATTCCTAGTCAATGACCAAATAGCAATGGTGTTTGTGTGTTTTGCATATTTGTATGAACTTAAAAGCAGTTGGATTGGGACTGGATTTAGGGAGTTTTCTTACAATAATTTCTAATAGAAAAAATATTCAATATGTTCCCAAGTAATCAATCCCAAGAGGCCACTTACCCTGCCTTTCCAAAATTCTATGCTTTCTCCCAGATATTCAGGTACTGGGGACAGAACAAACTAATAACTACATGAAGCCAAATTACTTCTTCTTATTTTGTCAAATAAGTATCCCAAAATGTGGGCAGGAGAAAGAGTTCTGAAATGAGCTGTCTTCATGTGTATGTACTTTGATTGCTACTCTTTTTTTCTCTACACACTGGACATTTGCTCCCAAGGTAGCTGTCTTGTCAGTGTAATTTAATGCCTATCACTCTGGTGACAGAGGAAGTGATGAGGTGTCACCATTCCTTGCTTCTTAACTACGCTTTTACCAAGTGGAAGTACAACTCTAGAGAGAATATTGTAAGTCTGAAAAC